>CM059186.1:110901253-110918269 GCA_030323885.1 Branchipolynoe longqiensis | reverse complement strand
GCTATCGCCGACGCACCACACTACCAGAAAAAAATTGAAATAGCTAATGCGGGTATCCAAAATTGGGTCCTAGTGTGGCCAGGGGTACCGGGCACACACTCTGAGGGGACACCCGCCCACTCACTCGGTTGTAAACTGATAGCGAATATACGATTGTTACACTAATCTGACCCAATACGGGGTCAATCACGAGCCGTGAACGTTCCGGCCATGGGAGTAGATATTTAAATATACAAATACTTCAGCACAGTTAAGTTGTTAGCAATACAGACTTTTGGAAATGCGAACACACGAGGCCTCGTAGAGGTCTCGCATGGATGTAATATAGCGACAATGCTAAAGTATCACATCAATGTTACTTTCTAGCGAAATTTGTTCTATAATAATCTGCAAAATTTGTTCTATAATAGAATTTGGAATAATGCCTACCCTTGCACACGACCAAACAGGACACCTTAATACTCTACTTGTAGCCCTAATTTATATGCATCCTTGTTAACATCTAAGCTTGTGTAGGTACCTGTTCCTTCATTTACTAAACATTTTGAAATACCTCTAGCCACATGGGTAGTTATACAGTAGCTCCTCCAGATGGTTCAATTTTGATGTTTAACCTTATAGATATTTATCTTCATTATTACCATAACAACAATTCATATAGTAACACTGGTAGTTACTTACACAACTTTAAATGGTTCACTTTTTATGTTCAACTTCATAGAATGTTTATAGTCCTTGGATAATACAATTTAAACATATTTACACCTATACACACTTTGGTCTAGGGGTCGGGTATGAAGGGGATTTAATGTTTACATGGGAAAACCGTTACAAATACTTTACCTATAATAGAATTTGGAATAATCCCTACCCTTCCACACAACCAAACAATTCATATTAACATTTCACTCTTATCCCTAATGTACATGTATGATTAACTAGTGGTTATCCCCAGAGATCATGGCTAGTTACTTCTACAATTTTAAATGGTTTAAATTTCTGTTTAATTTGATTGAATGTGTATGTCTGTTTCGAAATTTTGAAAACCAAGCTGATGCCCTCAGAGAGAAGAACCAGATTCAGTAAATGATTGTTAAGCTTCATAGTTTAGAGACATACATATTCAATGCTCATTTTGAACCAGTTTAACCGTGAAGAATATATTCACCAGTTCAACCATGAAGAAAATCCCCTGTGCGCGTATCTAAAATAAATTTGCTGTCTAATCCCCTGGCAGTAGTTGGACCCACCGTTAACCAACCTATTTCCCCAACAACATGGGGAGCCACAAATAACACATAATACAAACATAACACCTATATCCACTATTTAATAATTTAGTCAAGTGGTTGGTTATGAAGAGGTGTCTACAATTACCTTAATAAAACAGTTAGAAATGTTCTAGTTTACACAGATACAATTTTGAACATTCCTGTGTCCTCCTAGATGACCAAATATAAACATTTGCTATATGTTAGTGCCAGTTTTTTATATTTACTATAATAGGTGTACCAACCACAGGCTGTTTCCCTCTGGAAGAAAGCAGCCCAGGGAAAATTGCTATTATTTTTATAATTAAACAAATTGTAGAATGTTCACATATGTTTACTCTGGTTAGTTTTATTTGTATTTAAATTTAATTTAGGTTAATATTTCCAATTTGTTTGGGCCCCATCCCCCTGTTACCAGTTTTAAAACCGTGAAGGTTACAAGAAAAAAAGAAGATTCTGTGGCTGTATTTTACCTTTTCACTACCAACATGTATATGTAATTATATGTTTGGCAAGGGTTTTTTGACCTATAATCAAATCTGTTTTTACACCACAATGCCTAGATTAGTGCTTAGGCTCACAAGGGTGTTGTGGTATATTTTCAATTGGTTTTACCAACATGTAAGGTTTTAATTAAATTTGTACTTAATGAAATCACCCAGAAATCAATAGGTTACAATATTCAATATAAAAGGTGCTCAAAAGAAACGCCGGTGGCCTAACTGATTCCTTGCTCTACAACCAATATACCAATTACACCACATACAATATTACAAACTATATACAAATCAAGGTGTATTTTTAATGTGGTGGTGTGTGTTTTTACAAGATAAGAATATAAGTGTATAATTTAAATAGTCCCTGCATATTGTATAGCCCCGTGAACCCATCCCCGTAAATAGAATATTCCCAAAACAATACCTAATGTGATGCCCTCCTCCGGATTCTGTGGGTGGCCGCTGCTCGTCCTGCTATTCCCACTGTCACTGCTGGCTGGTGCTATTTGCGGGTGGCCGTTGGTCGCCCCGCGAAGCCGACTGTCACTGCTGGCTGGACCTGGTATTTGCGGGTGGCCGTTGGTCGCCCCACGGATCCAGCTCATATCCAGCTCGTAGTGTAGGCTGGATCGGCTAACCGCGGGTGGTTGCTGCTCACCCCGCAAATCCAGCTCGTAGTGTATGCTGGATCGGTTAACCGCGGGTGGTTGCTGCTCACCCTGCAACTCCAGCTCGTAATGTATGCTGGATTGGTTAACCGCGGGTGGCCAATGCGAATCCCGTGAATCCAGCTCTCACTGCCGGCCGGACTTGTCAACCGTGTGTGGCCACCGTGAATCCCTATCTCCTCGTCCTGTCATCGAGCGGTTGATATGGTGTGTGCGTCTAAATGTTGTGTGTATGAAATATAAATAGGTTTACATTAATTAGAGTTTATATTATTATATTTATTCAGAAATACAAAGCATGTAGTTCACTGGCCTAATACAAGCACATAAATGAATTGAGCAGAGAATCAGGTTACCTAGAGCATTCTAGAGGATATTTTAGATATATAATAGTTTACTTTACCCCATTACATTATTATAGAAATTCAACCACTCACCCCAGATAAGCGAAAATTTGACGGATGGACTATCGCCCTATGTAATCAGTGGTGGTTGGATATATAATAATTTACTTTACACTCATTACTATACAGTGACAGATGCATACTTGATATGAGTTGAACAGAGAATCATGACAGAAAGAACACAAGATTTTAGAATATAAATGCACCCATTTTACATATAGTCATTACAGCGACATACACACAGTTACATACATATATATATATCATGCTGTGTATATGAAACCAATGGTGATCATGACAGCTATTGGTGGTACAGCTATGCCTATGGTAGGCAGTTAATGCACAATTGTCTTTGTATTATAACTTTGGTGGGGCATATTTCTGGCTTCTTGTATAATGTTACTTTTCAATTTAAATGTCTAGCACAGTAGAAGGCATATAATATATGGTAAGATAACATTCTACATGTATCTATATTGAAATAAATATGCAAAAGTCAACAGTAATTTTGGAATTAAAATTAACATTAATGGCAAAATAATGCCAAAAATATGCAGTTTAAACAGAACACGACGAAAAACGGCCGAATATGATCGACCTCCTCGTCCTGCTACTTTATATGAGACTACAACTATTCGAAATCTGTTAATATGGATAAATATAACACCAATAACTCCTAATTTTAGATTAAAAGTAGCATTATGGCCAACCAAAAGACATTTAGACATTCTACCTCCGAATTAATAAATAAAAACACCCTTATCAGGTCGATCAAAAAGTCTGAGCCCTGACACGTACTTCCCTTACTGTAATACTGTGTGGGCACATTTCTCCCAATGATGATAGTTTATATTTAACCCAAAATCATCCCGAAAAGCATGAATTCAATGAATATGACAAAGTAAACCGGAATTATGTATTAAAAGCAACTTTAATGGCAAAATAATGCCAAAAATACGAAATAAAGAAACACGACGAAAACGGCCGAATAAGCTCGTAATCCTCGTCCTGATACGCTATATGAAACTACAACTATTAGAAATCTATAAATATGAATAAAATAAAATAAAATGAATCCTAATTTTGGTTTAAAAGTAACATTAATGGCAAAATAATGCCATAAATACGAAATAAAGAAACACGACGAAAACGGTCGAATAATATCGACATCGTCGTCATATTCCTTTATTTTTTAATATAAACCAAAAACGATTCGGAATATTTTAATAGGAGTAACTATAACACAAATAAATCCAAATGTTGATTAAAAGGAATAACAAAAACAACAGTAAGGATTGCAATAAATGCTGTATGGAATATTAACAATAAAGTAATCGAATCGACCCAAGTATAACCGTTGCGAGATACTCTGCATTTGTTGTTTACCATCGCTTGGCAACCGTGCGCGGAATTGTTGATGGTTACGCATCTCTTCGTGGCGCAAATTTCTCTACACAGGTGCGCAAATTGCGAGCCGAGTGTACTTTCCACCGGCAAAATTTGCGATTCAGTTAATATATTAACCAAACCATCTCAAATGGATAAACAAATCAATGAATTCAGAAATAATCTTAATGTTGTAATAGAAGTAGCATTAATGCCAAAACTAAGACTTTGTTGATGGAAAACCAACGAAAACGACAGAGATAGATCTCGTGATGTTACTTTAGCCTGCTTATGCCTATCCACCTGAATACAAAAGCCATCCGATATGCATAAATACAACGAAATATGGCCAAATATGGCTAAGTATGACAAAATAAACTGTAATTTTGAATTACCAGTGCCATTAGGGCTAAAAATAAGACATGCTTAAAGAAAAATGATGAAAACAACCGCGAGAGGCCAATATCGCCGTACCCTGCGTTCGTCCTTGTTTTTCATCTGTCAAATTATCGGCGACAATGCTGCGACCTTCACAAACATACAGACATCCCAAATGCACACATATAACTAAATATGACAAAATATACGCTAATTTCGAACTGACAGTACCAGTGGTGCCAAAAGTAAGATATCGAATCGGCAAATCGACGAAAACGGCCGAGAGAAATTAATCTCATCGTATCCTGCTTTTGTCCTTGTTTTTCATGTCAAATTATCAGTGACAATGCTGCAACTTTCATGCCCACACAAGCCACCCGAAATGTATAGATATGGACCAAACATGTTAAAATAAACCCCACATTTGGAATTAAAGTACTATTAGTGCAAGAATAAAGGCATTAAAATAGAAGACCAATCTTATGGTCTTCATATCCTACCCTGTGCATGGTTCCTCCAACGACGATCACTCACTGCAGTCTTGCATAATCCAGAGAACATATGAAGTTACAGATGCAAAAATAAAAGAATTTGTACTACAATTTAGAAATCTCAATAAAATAAGATTAAAAGCCAGAACAAGTAGTGAGCAAAATAAGTGCAATACACAGTAATATCAGTTGATATTAGTGTTTCTTTAACTTATTTCATTTTCCTAATATATTTATATATATATACGCTTGTAAATTTAGACAATTTTGAAATTACAGTTATGTATACAAAATAATTAATAGATGCCTAAAGTGTAAAAAGACCACACTTTTAGAGATTACATTAATGTAACTAAATAAATTGATAGAAGCCTAAAAGTGTAAAACCACGACGAAAAATGAAAAGGTAGAGTATTAATAAAAAAAACAAAAAAAAACAGAGCAGCCACGTGCAAACACCGACCAAACAATCTGAATCTACTGACTAACCGCCACTACATGCTCCCAAAAACCTTCTGGACGTTGCCTCTCCTTGCCAGCGATGCGCGTCCATCGCTAGGAAACGATGGAACCTAAGAAAAACATCGGCTACCGCAAGCAAACTTGCACAAGATTCACTAAAAATCGGCCGGCATTTAATGTGAGACTCGCAGCAGCAATATTTAAATTAAAACTCTAACCAAATATAATGCACGTATAGCCTTGTATCGGGATAGCTAGTCCACGTCCTGTTCGCCTCCTCCAGTCGGAGCGACACAAGGGTATGCCATTATTGTGCCTCTAACGCTCCTCAGGCCACGATTTGCGCAGATGTTTTAACCGCGGATTCAAGGCTCGCCCCTCGCTGGTTGTTTAAACTACTAATTAATTAAGGCTAGCCGCAAAATATAACAAGTATACCACGTGGGTGAAGTCATCATTCGCAATAATGCTACCCCGGTACGCCGTAAACTATCAATATCACGTCATGGAGCATGAAGACAGTGACCGTGCATCACTGTCAACTCTACCTGAATAATCTATAAAAAAAGATTTAAACAATTTCTAAGCATACAGAAGTGAACTAAAAGGTATTACACTCCTTACTATCCTGGTCACGGCACCAGTTTAACCGTCGGGCTATTCCACCCCCGCTTAAGGCGACCCTACGTGTTAATATAAATAATTGTTTCCATGTGAATGACTTGTGCCTCCTGCAGCCGGTTGTCTGTCACCCTGCCAGCCTGACCCTTGACTAGCATTACCCGAGGTGGAGAGTTCGAGTCCTGACAGACCATTGGCAGAAGGCCCTTAATTACATAAGATTATAGAGCAATCCAAATAGCAATCTGAAGTTGACCATAGCGGTTAATAATATAAGTCTGGAGGACCGTAAGGAATGCAAGGAACGTTCATGTCACTTCTTAGGAGCTCACCATTTTATTCTTCTAGGTACCTACATATCTTACTAACAGAATGAATGTCAATAATAACCTATGATTACTTAAGTTAAATAATAGTTTCAAACATGGAGGAATGTATGATAATAAGCCAAATCCCTCCCACATCATCTTAAGTAAATAGAACTGGAATCTTTCCACTAATAAAATCCAAATATCGCTACAAAAACATCGGAGGCCAAAATGCAAATAACACTCCGATGAGGATCTGGTCCGAACGCCTCGAACCTTTCTATTTCGTTGCATAAGGATAGTCTCCAATACGATCGTATCCAAGCAACGCCTTAACAGCAGGGAACCCTGCCATCGCAAATGCCGCCCCGCTGCGCAAAAAGCGCCCCATTGTTTAACACCGCGCAAAATCTACGCCTATTTACCTAGCGCAAAATGCAAGGTCAGCGTGCAGTCTCTCTCACACCAGTATATTTTTTTCTTTCCTCAAGCCTCTCTCCACGAGACGAACATCAGGAACAACTCGGATTTCGTCTAAGAAAGGAAAAGTGGGAGAGACTACCAGGGTTCGCGGCTGTAGCAACAAATAATAAGCATAATCGCGACCCCGCTTGATCCACGACTAAATGGCGTGGAATGCGAGGCACCGCATACTTCCTTCTCGTTGTGTAATTTTTTGATTTGAGACAAGCCAGCTCTCTGGTCAACAATTTCAGTATTTCACAAGAAATATGTTTGTACTTAAATTCCTTCAAAAACAGTTTTGAATCATTACTTGATAAAATTGAAACTACCAGAATCGAGCTTCAATTCTGGTACCGGCCCAACTAAAAATACTGACCCTGTCGTGGCTGAATACCCTGCCAGTCAGTCTGGCAATGAAAGAAACTCCACTAGTCACTCGTCATCTGTACAATTGCACACCATCCAATATCACAACCCTTTATAACACACTCCACCATTTTTACACTTGTGACCACACATGTACTACTAACCCCTAGAAGAAAATTCCCTAGCCCAGTTCCCGCGATGAAAGCTAGCTCAATATTTCTCCTCTACCAGTAGCCTATACCGTAAACTCATTACAGCCTCAAAAGTACTCTGGCCGGCGTTACCATAGTAATATCCCTATCTCAAGTCTGTATCACACCGTACACCAAAAGTGAAGGGTATTTGGAATTCGCTACAGACGACGTTACCCTAAATGTATACAGCTCCAACGACAGGGTCCCCTTTTTCTCTAAAAATTCACACCTTGACTACTAGACAATGACTACTATACAATGACTACATTGTAACCAAAGCCGGAAATTCCCGAAGGAAGTCCGCTTTTGGTTCACACAAAAACAATCTACGGTGCTATTCAAGCACATACTCAACCATTGGTAACTTACACTTCAACCAAAGCCGGAAATCCCTAAAGGAACTCCGCTTTTGGGTGACACAAAAACAATTTACGGCGCCACCGAAGGGCGCACCAGACCATTTGTACTTTAAAAAAAATTTTTTTTAGGGGAAGTGCTCCATTAGGTAATTTAAGTACAATTTTCGCCTCTGAGGGAGATCAAATAAGGGCGACATTTAATGTTTGTCGGGTCAAACCCAATGAAGGCCAAAACACGTACCGACGCGCACAGTCGTGCGAGACGAAACTGTACCCAAAGTAAATGCAAGCATAAGTAAATGTGTGCATTTGTCAGTTTGCCCACAGCCTGATTCGCAAAAGTTGTACTTTCTCGCCAATATGCGCACGCGCATATATTTCTTCTTGTAGCAATGGGATAATACTGGAGGGACACATTTCTGGTTTGATGGCCGGTGGGCCCCGCATATATCAAAATACTCCTCACCGGATTACTATTGGGCACCGCATCCAATTAATGATACTCCCGACCGTAGCGGCTTTAGGCATCGTATGCCGGCAGTCTCCCTTAGATTGGGCCCCGCATGCCGACACACTCCTTATCAGGTAATGTCTCTACTCGCAGTGTGTTCCCTTATTTGCACCGTCACATTATCTAGTCTGATCTACATCACTGGTTTGATGGCCGGTGGGCCCCGTATATATAAAAATACTCCTCACCGGATTACTATTGGGCACCGCATCCAATTAACGATACTCCCGACCGTAGCGTCTTTAGGCATCGTATGCCGGCACACTCCCTTAGATTGGGCCCCGCATGCCGACACACTCCTTACCAGGCAATGTTTGTCAGCGGGTTTTGCGCCACTGCGCATATATACCCGTTTCTTCTGTATGTGATACATTCGGCTTGGCGAGCCACTAAATGCGAATCCAAGCAGCGATCCTGCGTGCCTTCTGCATCGACAGGTCGAGGCCGGAGTTTCTTACTCTCTGAGCTCTGTGTGGTATGTGTTTTGGTGGTGTAGGTGTATGGTGTGTGTCTGTGGTGTGGGTGTAGGTGTAGGTGTGTGGTGTGGGTGTAGATGTATGGTGGGGGGTTTAGGTGTGTGGTTGGGGTGTTAGGGGTACCAACCAAAGCATTACAGAGACCGGCATGGATTATCAAAGATTTTAAATACAGATTTATCGCACAGATCAAGCCCCCGGGATCTCAATGGGGGTGTGTGCCGTCATATCAATGAACCACTGTTACATAAAATGTACCATGGCAAAGCACAAAAGCCTGCATATACGCGTACATCACATAAAATGAAAGCTGAATCTGTTAAACATAATATAGCTATCTAATACGTGGTAAGAGTTACTATCCTTTAATTTACATATAAATTTTAATTCTCAGACTACAGAGATAGAAATTTAATAATATACAATATACTTAATAAACGGCACCGTGTAACCTTACTGATGGTCTGTATAATAATTTAACATGTGCTAACTAGTAATAGGACTGATGTCCTTTAAGTAAATATTTTGTCCTAGTGACAAGAATAACAATCCAAAACACGATGATTTCTCAGGATGGCCGATAATAATGAGGGGCACACCCCTAGTAGCGGCAATGGCTATCGCCGACGCACCACACTACCAGAAAAAAATTGAAATAGCTAATGCGGGTCTCCAAAATTGGGTCCTAGTGTGGCCAGGGGTACCGGGCACACACTCTGAAGGGACACCCGTCCACACTCACGCGGTTGTAACACATGATAGCGTCGAATGCGACGGATTGTTACACTAATCTCTACGCGAGCCAATATGCGTGTGGTCAATCTACTGAGCCTAGAGAACGTTCCGGCCATGGGAGTTAAGATATTTAATTTCTAAATATATCTACTCAGCACAGTTATGTTGTAGCAAATACAGACTTTAGGAAATACGAACACACAAGGCCTCGTAGAGGTCTCGCATGGATGTAATATAGCGACAATGCTAAAGTATCACATCAATGTTACTTTCTAGCGAAATTTGTTCTATAATAATCTGCAAAATTTGTTCTATAAAAGAATTTGGAATAATCCCTACCCTTGCACACGACCAAACAGGACACCTTAATACTCTACTTGTAGCTCTAATTTATATGCATCCTTGTTAACATCTAAGCTTGTGTAGGTACCTGTTCCTTCATTTACTAAGCATTTTGAAATACCTCTAGCCACATGGGTAGTTATACAGTAGCTCCTCTAGATGGTTCAATTTTGATGTTTAACCTTATAGATATTTATCTTCACAATCACCATAACAAAAATTCATATAGTAACACTGGTAGTTACTTACACAAATTTAAATGGTTCACTTTTTATGTTCAACTTCATAGAATGTTTATAGTACTTGGATAATAACAATTTAAACATATTTACACCTATACACACTTTGGTCTAGTGGTCGGGTATGAAGGGGATATAATTGTTGCATGGGTAAACCGTTTCCAAAATACTTTACCTATAATAGAATTTGGAATAATCCCTACCCTTCCACACAACCAAACAATTCATATTAACATTTCACTCTTATCCCTAATATACATGTATGATTAACTAGTGGTTATCCCCAAAAGAAAAAAAATTTTTTCATAAGCTGAGTTACTTCTACAATTTTAAATGGTTTAAATTTCTGTTTAATTTGATTGAATGTGTATGTCTATTTCCCCATAAATTAGTTTTAGGCCTATATTCTAGAAAATTTTGAAAACCAAGCTGATGCCCTCAGAGAGAAGAACCGGATTCCGTAAATGATTGTTAAGCTTCATAGCTTAGAGACATGCATATTCAATGCTCATTGTGAACCAGTTTAACCGTGAAGAATATATTCACCAGTTCAACCATGAAGAAAATCCCCTGTGCGCGTATCTAAAATAAATTTGCTGTCTAATCCCCTGGCAGTAGTTGGACCCACCGTTAACCAACCTATTTCCCCAACAACATGGGGAGCCACAAATAACACATAATACAAACATAACACCTATATCCACCATTTAATAATTTAGTCAAGTGGTTGGTTATGAAGAGGTGTCTACATTTACCTTAATAAAACAGTTAGAAATGTTCTAGTTTACACAGATAACATTTTGAACATTCCTGTGTCCTTCCAGATGACCAAATATAAACATTTGCTATATTTTAGTGCCAGTTTTTTATATTTACTATAATAGGTTTACCAACCACAGGCTGTTTCCCTCGGGAAGAAAGCAGCCCAGGGAAAATTGCTATTATTTTTATAATTAAAACAAATTGTAGAATGTTCACATATGTTTACTCTGGTTAGTTTTATTTGTATTTAAATTTAAGTTTAGGGTTAATATGTTACAATTTGATTTGGCCCCATCCCCTTGTGTACCAGTTTAACCGTGAAGGCTTACAAGGATTCTGTGGTGTATTTTACTTTTCTCTACCAACATGTATGATGTAATTATATGTTTGCAAGGGTTTTTGACCTATAATTCTAAATCTGTTTTTACCACAATGCCTAGATTAGTGCTTAGGCTCACAAGGGTGTTGTGGTATATTTTCAATTGGTTTTACCAACATGTAAGGTTTTAAATAAATTTTTACTTTATGAAATCACCCAGAAATCAATAGGTTACAATACTCAATATAAAAAGTGCTCAAAGGAAACGCCGGCGGCCTAACTGATTCCCTGCTCTACAACCAATATACCAATAATATATGGCATACAACATTACAAACTATATACAAATCAAGGTGTATTTTTAATGTGGTGGTGTGTGTTTTTACAAGATAAGAATATAAGTGTATCATTTAAATAGTCCCTGCATATTGTATAGCCCCGTGAACCCATCCCCATAAATAGAATATGCCCAAAACAATACCTAATGTGATGCCCTCGTCCGGATTCTGTGGGTGGCCGCTGCTCGTCCTGCGAATCCAACTGTCACTGCTGGCTGGACTTGTTAATTTGCGGGTGGCCGTTGGTCGCCCCGCGAAGCCAACTGTCACTGCTGGCTGGACTTGTTATTTGCGGGTGGCCGTTGGTCGCCCCACGGATCCAGCTCATATCCAGCTCGTAGTGTAGGCTGGATCGGCTAACCGCGGGTGGTTGCTGCTCGCCCCGCAAATCCAGCTCGTAGTGTACGATGGATCGGTTAACCGCGGGTGGTTGCTGCTCACCCTGCAAATCCAGCTCGTAATGTATGCTGGATCGGTTAACCACGGGTGGCCAATGCGAATCCCGCGAATCCAGCTCTCACTGCCGGTTCCGACTTGTCAACTCTGTTTGGCCACCAGAGAAATCCCTATCTCCTCGTCCGGTCATCGAGCGGTTGATTGGGTGTGTGCGTCTAATGTTGTACATATAAATATAAATAGTTACATTAATTAGATTTACATTTATATTTATTCAGAAATACAAAGCATGTAGTTCACTGGCCTAATACAAGCACATAAATGAATTGAGCAGAGAATCAGGTTACCTAGAGCATTCTAGAGGATATTTTAGATATATAATAGTTTACTTTACCCCATTACATTATTATAGAAATTCAACCACTCACCCCAGATAAGCGAAAATTCGACGGATGTACTATCGCCCTATGTAATCAGTGGTGGTTGGATATATAATAATTTACTTTACACTCATTACTATACAGTGACAGATGCATACTTGATATGAGTTGAACAGAGAATCATGACAGAAAGAACACAATATAGGTGTCAAAATGCACCCATTTTACTATATCAATACAGTGACATACACACAGTTACTTACATATATTCTATCATGCTGTGTATATGAAACCAATGGTGATCATGACAGCTATTGGTGGTACAGCTATGCCTATGGTAGGCAGTTAATGCACAATTGTCTTTGTATTATAACTTTGGTGGGGCATATTTCTGGGTTTCTTGTATAATGTTACTTTTAATTTACATGTCTAGCACAGTAGAATGCATATAATATATGGTAAGATAACATTCTACATGTATCTATATTAAGGGATATATACAAAAGTCAACAGTAATTTTGGAATTAAAACAGTAATTTCGGAATTAAAAGTAACATTAATAGCTTAATAAGTTTTAACATAACACAACGAAAAACGGCCGAATAAAATCGATATCGTCGTCACATTACTTTATATAAACTACAACTATTCGAAATCTGTTAATATGGATAAATATAACACCAATAACTCCTAATTTTAGATTAAAAGTAGCATTATGGCCAACCAAAAGACATTTAGACATTCTACCTCCGAATTAATAAATAAAAACACCCGTATCAGGTCGACCAAAAAGTCTGAGCCCTGACACGTACTTCTTATTACAGTAATACTGTGTGGGGCACATTTCTTCCAATTATGATAGTTTATATTTAAACCCAAAAAATTCCATCCCGAAAAGCATGAATTCAATGAATATGACAAAGTAAACCGGAATTATGTATTAAAAGCAACTTTAATGGCAAAATAATGCCAAAAATACGAAGCTTAAACATAACACGACGAAAAACGGCCGAATATGATCGACCTCCTCGTCCTGCTACTTTATATGAGACTACAACTATTCGAAATCTATAAATATGAATAAATATAAAACAAATGAATCCTAATTTTGGTTTAAAAGTAACATTAATGGCAAAATAATGCCAAACATATGAAGTTTTAGAAAGAACACCGACGAAAACGACCGAGATAGATCGATCTCGTCCGTCACGTTAATTGGATATAAACTTAGAACTATTCAAAATATTTGAATATGAATAACTATAACACAAATAAATCCAAATGTTGATTAAAAGGAACAGTAAGGATTGCATAAATGCTGTATGGATTATTAACATATAAAGTATTCGAATCGTCCAAAGTATACCCTGTTGCGAGATACTCTGCTATTTGTTTACCATCGCTTGGCAACCGTGCGCGAATTGTTGATGGTTACGCATCTCTTCGTGCGCGCAAATTTCTCTAGCAGGCCCGCAATTTGCGAGCCGAGTGTACTTCCACCGCGCAAATTTGCGAGTTCAGTTAATATATTACAAAACCATCTCAAATGGATAAACAAATCAATGAATTCAGAAATAATCTTAATGTTGTAATAGAAGTAGCATTAATGCCAAAACTAAGACTTTGTTGATGGAAAACCAACGAAAACGACAGAGATAGATCTCGTGATGTTACTTTAGCCTGCTTATGCCTATCCACCTGAATACAAAAGCCATCCGATATGCATAAATACAACGAAATATGGCCAAATATGGCTAAGTATGACAAAATAAACTGTAATTTTGAATTACCAGTGCCATTAGGGCTAAAAATAAGACATGCTTAAAGAAAAATGATGAAAACAACCGCGAGAGGCTATCGCCGTACCCTGCGTTCGTCCTTGTTTTTCATTCAGTCAAATTATCGCGACAATGATAAAATACCTCGCCCTCTTCTGTTGGAAATATCACCACATAATAACTAAATTATCAAAATATACCAATTTCGAACTGACAGTACCAGTGGTGCCAAAATTAAGATATCTAATAGACAAATCGACGAAAACGGCCGAGAGAAATTAATCTCATCGTATCCTGCTTTCGTCCTTGTTTTTCATGTCAAATTATCAGTGACAATGCTGCAACTTTCATGCCCACACAAGCCACCCGAAATGTATAGATATGGACCAAATATGTTAAAGTAAACCCCAATTTTGAACTAAAGTACCATTAGTGCAAGAATAAAGGCATTAAAATAGAAGACCAATCTTATGGTCTTCATATCCTACCCTGTGCATGGTTCCTCCAACGACGATCACTCACTGCAGCCTTGCATAATCCAGAGAACATATATGAAGTTACAGATGCAAAAATAAAAGAATTTGTACTACAGTTTAGAAATCCCAATAAATAAGATTAAAAGCCAGAACAAGTGGTGAGCAAAATAAGTGCAATACACAGTAATATCAGTTGATATTAGTGTTTCTTTAACTTATTTCATTTTCCTAATATATTTATATATATATATACGCTTGTAAATTTAGACAATTTTGTAAATTACAGTTTATGTATACAAAATAAATTAATAGATGCCTAAAAGTGTAAAAATACCACTTTTAGAGATTACATTAATGTATACTAAATAAATTGATAGAAGCCTAAAAGTGTAAAAAGACCACACGTAAAATTGAAAAGGTAGAGTAATAATAAAAAAAACAAAAAAAACAGAGCAGCACGTGGCAAACCCGACCAAACAGTCTGAGATCTACTGAACTACCGCCCTAATGCTCCAAAAACGCTTCTGACGTTGCCTCCTGTGCCAGCGATGCGCGTCATCGCTAGGAAACGATGGAACTAAGAAAAACATGCGGCTAGCGCAAGCAAACTGCAAAGATTCACTAAAAATAGGCCGGCATCAAATGTCGGAGAATCGCAGCAGCAATTTTAATTTAAAACTCTAACCAAATATAATGCACATATAGCCTTGTATCGGGATAGCTAGTCCACGTCCTGTACGCCTCCTCCAGTCGGAGCGACACAAGGGTACGCCATTATTGTGCCTCTAACGCTCCTCAGGCCACGATTTGCGCAGAAGTTTTAACCGCGGATTCAAGGCTCGCCCCTCGCTGGTTTAAATTAATTAATTAAGGCTAGCCGCAAAATATAACAAGTATACCATGTGGGTGAAGTCATCATTCGAAATAATGCTACCCCGGTACGCCGTAAACTGTCAATATCACGTAATGGAGCATGAAGACAGTGACCATGCGTCACTGTCAACTCTACCCGAATAATCTATCCAAAAAAATATAAACAATTTCTAAGCATACAGAAGTGAACTAAAAGGTATTACACTCCTTACTATCCTGGTCACGGCACCAGTTTAACCGTCGGGCTATTCCACCCCCGCTTAAGGCGACCCTACGTGTTAATATAAATAATTGTTTCCATGTGAATGACTTGTGCCTCCTGCAGCCGGTTGTCTGTCACCCTGCCAGTCTGACCCTTGACTAGCATTGCCCGAGGTGGAGAGTTCAACTCCTGACAGACCATTGGCAGAAGGCCCTTAATTAAATAAGATTATAGAGCAATCCAAATAGCAATCTGAAGTTGACCATAGCGGTTAATAATATAAGTATGGAGGACAGTAAGGAATGCAAGGAACGTTCATGTCACTTCTTAGGAGCTCACCATTTTATTCTTACCTCTTACTAACAGAATGAATTGATCAATAAAATCTATGTTCTTAGTTAAATATAGTTCAACAGTGGAATGTATGTTATAAGCCAAATCCCCTCCCATATAATTAAGTTAAATAAGTTTGGAATTTCCATAATAAAATCCTAAATATCGGCTAAAACATCGGAGCATGCAAAAACACGTCCGATGGGTCTGGGTCCGAACGCCCGACCTTCTATCGTTGCTAGGATAGTCACAATCGACGTATCCAAGCAACGCTTTACAGCAGGGAACCCTGCCTCGCAAAATGCGCGCCCGCGCAAAATGCGCCCCCGCGCAAAATGCGCCCCCGCGCAAAATGAGGTCGAGCAGTCTCACCCACTTCACATGTGAAACACCAAACAGCAGCCGGTGTGGCAGTTTCAGCCGTGCGCCAGTTTCAGCCGTGCGCATACTCAAACTCAAGGCATTGTCAATGGTCGAGCAATCTTCATATAGAAAATACAGAAAAAGTGAAATATCTCTAAATCCACACCACCTATTAAAAAATCGCTTGGTACGCATATAGAAAACATCTTTACCAAAAACATCATATTAAAATTCTAAGGTTAGGGTTCTTGATTTCTATTAATTTTGAATAAAACTAAGGTTTTGCTCTACGTGTACCGTCAAACTCAAGGCATTGTCAATGGTGGTGAGCAATCTTCATACAGAAAATCCAGGAAAAGTGAAATATCTCTAAAACCACACCACCTAGAAACAAATCTCTTAGTACACATATAGAAAACATCTTTACCAAAAACATTTGATTAAATGTATAAGGTTAGTGACTCACGACCATTGACAATGCCTTGAGTTTGACAGTACGTGCACGGCTGAAACTGGCGCACAGCTGAAAGCACCACACCGGGCTATTAAACCCACCACAAGGTGGCACTGCAAAATGTACATTACCATGGGAGAGATAGGGAGTGAGCCGTCTTAGTATTAGT
>CM059186.1:110884701-110900753 GCA_030323885.1 Branchipolynoe longqiensis | reverse complement strand
ATTCTAATGTGGTTTATATATTTCCAAGACCACACCGACATCAGTGTAAACACTAATGTGAGTAGTGGAGCATACCTTGTGGAAAAGATCTTATAGAGGATTTGTACCCCCTTGCCCCCGTGACATCAATGAACGTGTATATGTGAGTAGGATATCACTGTCCCGCATGCTTTGTGGAAAAGGTCTTATAGAGGATTTCCACCACCAACAAACCACTCTTTGGCATCAGTGGAAGAACTTATGTTGTAGCTAAGAGCTCATTGCAGCATGCTCTGTGGAAAAGCGTCCGGTACCAACCCCACCATACTCACAATAGACAGTATGTCCACCACGACCAACCACCAACTAGTCCTCTGGAGATCAGATGGAATGGCCGAATGAGTTGAACGTCCGTCTCCTGTTTTGGGAGATCTTGGGATCTGAACCCTGGTCTAGTCAAACCGATGACTTTAAAATTGATAGTTGTCACTTCCTAGCCAGGCGCTCGGCATTATTAGGATATGGCAAGGACTGGTTGGCCCAGTGTCAGGATAATGTGACTCAGTGGGATATCAGTTCATGGTGCTGGTAGCCTGGTCTCCCAATGGGGCAGCACTATAAAGTCGCCATGCGTGTTCACTGTCACAAGTCGGTACTCGTCCTGATGTGATCTTAGATGTTGTTAGGATAACAAACGACAACAAACAAACCAGTCCTCTGGAGGCAGTCTGGGGGCAGTCTGAAGCAGGTCACTGCACATGCCCATGCGTCAGTACCGAAAGTGGAAGCGCAGTGTGGGGGCGCCATGGCTCGCAGGGTGGGCGTGGCTGGCAAATGACGTGTATTGCTTTTCATCCCACCCCCTTCTCACTCTCAGGTCGGGGAAAGTTGTTTCTGTTTCATAACAAATAAGTCACTAAATGAAAAGGGGGTAAATTTCCGTCGGCAAACATGGATGGCCGGATGGTAGGCCCGGTTTGAATGCTATTTATAACTGGCACGAGCGCGGCGCATGGCTAATTGCCATGCGCATGCGCGTGACGTCACTGCCGGTGGCGTCCATGCGTCCTCTGGTTGGTGTTATGGAATTGTTGTAGAAAAGCAAAAAAGCCCTCGGGCATCAAATCCCATATTAGGCAATAGCTGTTCAATGCAGAGCACTGTCATGTGCATGCGCATGTAGGTGGCTGTACACTCGGATGCGTTGAAATTAATGGCCGGTGCACTGTTTATATTGGTGTTTTTATTTAAGTCCCCGGTGAGAGTTCTAAGACACTGCGTGGATCTAAGGGGGCCGTATATATATGTGAACTGCCGGCGACTTAGAGCTGAGCTAAAAGCTCCCTAAAAAAGCCGCTAATGGTTCATATGTGGAGTCGCACTCTCAGAGTGTGCTCAGGTGTGTGGCATTCTGCAGTCTTTGGGCTACACTCATTGCTCTACCTGTCTCCACCTTTTCCCTCTTTCCCTCTCCCCCTCTCCCCCTCTCCCCCTCTCCCCCTCTCCCCTCTCCGCCTCTCCGCCTCTCCGCCTATCCCCCTGCCCCCCTCGCCCCCTCACCCTTGACCAGACAGGGTGGCCGAATGAGTTGAGCGTCTGTCTCTTGTTTTGGAAGATCGGGGGATCCGAACCCATAGGTTCGTCGGTTCGAACCCTGGTCGAATCAAACCAATAACTTAAAAATTGATACGTGTCGCTTTCTAGCCAGGCCCTCGGTATTATTAGGATAGTGCAATGACTGGTTGGCTCAGTGTCAGGATAATGTGACTGAGGGATCAAGTCATGGTGCTGGCAGCCTGATCTCCCAGTGGGGCAGCACTATTAAGTTGCCATGAGCACGCACTGTCACAAGTACCCATCCTGATATGGCCTTAGATGTTGCTAGGACATAAAACAGCAAGCAAACAAACACCCTCGCTCTCAACCTCTCACCCTCTCCTCTTTTCCCCGTCACCCTCTTAATCTCTCCTCTCCCTCTGCCCCTCTTCCTCTCCCCCAGTCTCAGCCACCCTCTCAACCTCTCCCCCCCCCCCCCGCTCTCCCTTGCCCCCATTTCTCCCCCCTTCTCCTCCCCGCTCCGCCCTCTCCCTCTCTCCCACTCCCACTGTCCCGCTCCCTCTCCCTCTCCCCTCCCTCTCCCCTCTCCCTCTCCTTCTCCTGCTCCCTCTCCCGTTCTTCCTCTCCCCCCTCTCCCTTATCCCCCCCTACCCCTGTCTCCTTCTCACCCTCTCACCATCACCCCATCTCCTGCTGGTCCCCCCCTCTCCCACCCCCCACACACCTGTGACTGCGAGGCATTCATCTAGTCCTCCGTGTATGTAACGCCTCATGCCGCGTTTTATACATGATTGATTCTCAGTGCATTAGAGCTAGTGTTGACACTATCACTAGTTTCAGGAACTCTGTCAGAGTACTTAGGTGCCGGTGTGGCAGTAAATCGCAAACCCCTGGAAATTGCACATCCCGGGGTTTGCGATTTACTAGGAAATCACAAACCCCCCCTGTAGCGGCGGCATTAATATCACTTCGATTTTAGGGTTAATTTGATCAAATTTCACTTTTTGAGTCTGTAATTCTATTAAATATGATAGCATTGAATAGATTTGGGCCTAATCGGTACCTAACACCGCCCTTAAACCTGGTACGGAGTGGTGTATCATGAACATGGGGGGTTTGAGATCTCCAGGGGGGATATGTGATTTCCTAGGAAATCGCAAACCCCCCATGCCCATATATGGCATGGGGGTTTGCGATTTCCTAGGAAATCACAAGTGGGGGTTTGCGATTTACAGGGTTTGCGATTTCCTGCTACACCGGCAGTCACCTATCTTCCCAAGGTCAATGCCATCGTGGTCCTTTAATTCTCCATCAGCACCACACACAGTTCTTCAGACAGTAACCGACCAGATGGGATGGCCGAATGAGTTGTACGTCCGTCTCTCGTTTTGGTAGATCGTGGGATTCGAACCCATGGGTTCAAGTCCTGGTCACGTCAAACCAATGACTTAAGAATTGATACTTGTCACTTCCTAGCCAGGCGGTCGACATCAATAGGATAGGGCAAGGACTGGTTGACTCAGCCAGTGTCAGGATAATGTGACTGAGTGGGATATCAGGTCATGGTGCTGGTGGCCTGGTCTTCCAGTGAGGCAGCACTATAAAGTCACCATGAGTGCACACCGTAACAAGTCGGTACCATCCTGATATGACCATATATGTTGCTTGGACGTAAACCCCCAACAAATAAATCCTACAGTAACCAATCAGCAGCCAGCGGACGTACCGGGGTCCATACACGGACCAATCAGCAGGAACATCGGATACATCACGATTCTCGCACGTCCACCGACTGCCACGTGACCCCTTCCCAGCCAATCCCTACACCCATGGTCCCTACCTGCCCAGAAGCGTAGGCTCTTACTCCCACCACCCCGTTCCATTCCCGTTCACCTGCGGGATCGCTCCATGTGGGTGGGTGGATATTTGTGTGGGTGGATATTTGTGGGGGTGGGTGGATAATTGGGTAGGTGGGTGGGTGACAAAAACGGCACCAGTTCAAGCGTCGGAGCTAAGTAGACAATGGAGCTACTCACGATAGGTGGCGTGTTGGGCGGGGGGGCAAACTTCATAGGCCTCACACAGCAATCAGCAGCAAGTCAGATTTCCAGCGCCATGAATTAGCTAACATGGGTAATTTTGTACATTAGAAAATGTGCGCTGCCAGCACGGTATCTCAGTGAGGCAGCATTATAAAGCCACCAGGAGTGCGCGCGGTCATAATATCGATACCGGTCCTTGTTTGAGGGTAATATATTTCTAGGGTGTAAAACCCCATCAATTGATCCTTTTCAAAACCCAGATTGACTGTATTGGTATGTTCCAATAGATGGTCATGAGAAGGGCACTGGGGTGCATGGCTTTCACTTAGATCGGACATGATGGCTTAGTGGGTAGAGAGTGTGCTTTCTAATATTCTATGATCAGATCGTGGGTTCGATCCCCAACAGAGTCAAATAAAAGACTTATAATGCTCATGGTTCTCTCTGTCTAACCAGTGGTCCACAACTGGTTCATCAAAGGCTGTGGTATGTGCTGTCCTGTGTTTGGGAAAGTGCATATAAAAGACCCTTGCTACTTATCGGAAAGAGTAGCCTATGTGGTGGTAGCGGGTTTCCTCCAAAGAAATATGTCAGAATGACCATATGTTTGACATCCAATAGCCGATGGTAAAAATCCATGCGCTTTAGAGGCATAGATGTTGCTAATATTTAGCCAATTAATCAGTCATAAATTTCCTAGCTTTACTATGTATTTTCTTTTCTAGATTTGTTGATTAAGCCTCCAAAATTGTAATTGTGAATAATCGGTATTCCTCATTCCACTGATCCCCTTGCCTTATCCCAATAATGCTGAGTGTCAGGGTATGTCGTGACAAGTATAAATTTAGTTGTCATTGGTTTGACTTGGTCAGGTTTCGAGGCTGCGGTTTAATTCCTACAATCTGCCACATTGAAAGTGGGCGTTCAACTCTGGTTTTTGTTGTTGTGGGTTTTCTTTATTGTACACTAGTGGATTAACCGTTGGAAATTTTAATCACTGACGATTGGTCTTCCTCATTCCACTACTCCTTGCCCTATCCTGGTAATCCTGAATGCCAGGCTAAGTAGCGACAAGTACTAATTTTTAGTTGGTTTGTTGTTGGAGTTTCACGTCCTGGTAACATCTATGGTCATATCAGGATGGGTACCGACTTGTGACAGTGTGCACTCATGATGACTTTATAGTGCAGCTGCACTGGGAAACCAAGCCGCCAGCACCATGACCTGATATCCCACTCGGTCACATTGTCCTGACACTGTACCAACCAGTCATTGCACTATACAAATAATGCCGAGCACCTGGCAAGGAAGCGGCAAGTATCAATTTAGTAAGTTACTGGTTTGACTCAACTGGGAATTAAACTTCCAAGCTTCCGTAAGGGAGGCCCGCGCTCTACCGCTTCGACCACCGCGTCCGGTAACAAGACGCTCAACTCATTCGGCCATCTCGTCTGTCACTGGTTGTTTACAAGAGGGAGAAACTCACAATAGACCGTGTGCCAATAATATGTAATGGTGCTTATCCTTTGGCCATGATCCATGCAGGTATGACTGTGCGAGTCCTGGACTCACATCAACCCATGCGTTGGCACCATCGTCGTCATGGTGACGGCCATAGTGCTAGGCTTATTGCAATCAGCAACCTGAGTCAGCAGCTTAGTAGTACCTGCGTTGGCCATAGACGGCACTGCCCGTCCTCATTGGTAGTGGTCACGTGGCCAGCTGTTCTTTGAAGGTGGCTCATTGGCCAAGCAGCGCAGCCACGTGACCGATAAACAGCCAATCGGAGGCTGGGGTAACGGATGTGGGTGTGTGATGTCGGAATGTGATATGGACATGACGTATATGCCTGTCACCCCACCATTGACCAAAGCACGCAATATTTCTATCTACAAAAGTTAGTTTTTTTTGTGCTATTTGTGTGTGTATCCCACATCCCTTCCATTAAGCTAAGATTACATACACGCGGAAGCAGTATGCGATTTTGTGCTCAGATGCCACACTGGTCGCTATATGGACCGATATAATTTACCGCAAGTGCATCCGTATGAAAAACCACAGCCACTTTCAAACATATGGAATCATGCTAATACACCTACACAATCATTCCCTCCCCCCCCCCCCCCCCCCGTCATCCGAGTAATGCATGCTGTATGCCACTTCCGTGCATATGGAATCTTAGCTTTCGCATAGCAAAATTATTGTGTGTTGCCTTTAAGAAGTGGTTCTTTATAAATGCTTAGGGTGGCCAGAACAGTTTGTTTGTTGTTGTTTTGCGTCCTAGCAATATCTAAGGTCACATCAGGACGGGTACAGACTTGTGACAATGCACACTCGTGGTGACTTTATAGTGCTGCCCCACTGGGAGACCAGACTGCCAGCACCATGACCTGATATCCCATTCAGTCACATTATCCTGACACTGAGCAAACCAGTCCTTGCCCTATCCTAATAATGCCGAGCACCTGACGAGGAAGCGATAAGTATCAATTTTTAAGTAATTAGTTTGACTCAACCAGGGTTCGAACCCACGATCCCATGGTCTACCAATGCAGGAGACAGACGCTCTAACTCATTGGGCCATCTCATCTGGTCGGAACAAAACACCGTGGCCACAGTTGGTATCTCGGACCGGCAAAATGGCAGCATTGTGTATGACTACAATTATGGAAACATGGCATCCATCTTCCGCGAGACATCGATCTGTCCTCTGTCTTCTGGCAACATGATGACTCTGTCACCAAATCCTTATTGCTCCCGGCACCAGACGCACTGACAGAATCAGTAAAGTGCAGGCCTCCCATGTGGGAGATCAGGAGTTCGATTCCCAGTCGAGTCGCACTGATGACTTTCACTCGGCATTACTATGATAGGGCAAGGACTGGTTAGCTCAGTGTCGGGATAATGTGACTGAGTGGGATATCGGGTCATGTGGGTGGCGACCTCATTTCTCAGTGGGGCAGCACTATAAAGTCACCATGAGTGTGCACTATCTCAAGTCGGTACCCATCTTGATATGGCCTTAGATGTGGCCAGGACATAAAATTCCAACAACCAACCTACTATTGTTCCCGGCTCGTGTCTGACCCCAGTCAGGTCAGTAATAAGCAGCTATATGTAATAGTCTGCAGTGACCTCTGAGGCAAGGAGCCACAGAGACAGGTGGGCCGTGGATAGGGTGATGACATCAGGCAGTCTAGGTTGTTTAATGGTTAGCACACTATCGCATTATTAGGATTATGTGACTGAGTGGGAAATTTGGTCTGGGTGCTGGCGACCTGGTCTCCCAGTGGTGTCACGATGATGAATGCGCACTGTCACACAAGTCCGTAACCGTCCTGATATCACCTTACATGTTGCCAGGACGTGAAACCCCAAGCAAACAACAAACAACAACTGTAGGTATTAATTAGTTTAGCATAACGGTATCAGGTTGCTCGCCAGACTAATCTGCTTATGTAAAATGCACCGTTCATCACAATGGCCGCTGATATTTTGGCAGCCATGCACCGTTCATGATAAGCACAGATTCACACGGACAGCGCAGAACAACTGGGCTAATTGTGGGCGCTGTGAGGAATTGATATGGTACTCTTCTGTCGACCACAGTGCCTATATAGAGGATTTCCTCCCGCCATCAACCAGCCCTCTGGCGGCAGTGGTAACAACGAATGTTGTGGACAGCAGCAGGTCAGTGCATCTTGCTCTGTGGAAAAGGATCGTAGAGGAATTGGTAGCGATGGCAAGACATTGTTATATTGAATATTATTTGGATCTAGGCACACATAATCACAACACAAGTATGATTGGTTGAGAACGCTGACTCTGGCTGGCCGTACAATAATAGCCCTACCGTTTTTAAAATTCAGAATGGGCAAAAAAATTGCAAGCAAATGGCAGATGATAGTGGATCTCGTGCTTCTACGTGAGCAGGTTGGACGGGGGTTTCGCCATCTTAGGCGTAAACCTGATAGCCCAGGCCGCTCATGCCCAAGCACTGAGTGGACTTATAGTGCCTGACAATAAATAATATATAATCTCTTTCATATTATATTCCACGAAATAGGCACTTGGTAAGCGGTGTAATAGTCTAGTAGTCTGCACTGACTGATCTTTCAGGCAAGGAGTCCTGTACACAGGTAGGTGTGGATAGGGTGATTGTATTAGGTAGCCTAGGTAGTGTAATGGTTACCACGCTAGCCCCGGAATATAACAAGGGGTGTGTGTTCCAAAAACCTGCTCTAGATGCCCTATTTCCCATTTTCATCACCGCGACAACAATGGCCTTAATGCTGAATCTCCAGGTGTAACCCCACTCAGTCGTGGTGACATAGACCAGTGCCCCCTGCCAGCCTGCGCGACAGTGTAGTAGGTGTTACATTAACCATGGTGAAGACACCAGGCCATCTAGGGTTGCTTGGTACCGTCGTAAATTACACGCTTTATTTATAGGGCCTCGGCCTAAGAAACGCCTCGTTTTGAATGTTGTAAAGACATCCCCAGCTTCTACAACCATCCCTACTGAAGATTAACCTTCAACCAAAGATTGGGCCGATTTATCGGGGGGCCTTTCTATATTGCTGCAGTTCTGCAGCCAGTAACCATCGTAAGGTTACAAATAACCCCAAAAGCAAGCAAGTGAACAAACGCCTCGTTTTTTTCCTACAGGTTCCATGCACCTGGCAAGCAATATCACCATTGCGAATCCGCATCCAGTCGCTAATGTGTGTGCCATGAAGCTTTTAGTTTACAGGGTAGGACAGTAATTTTTCCCCCACTTGCCCAATTTGGCAAGTGACTGAATTTTCTACTTGCCCTGAGTGGCAAAACTACTTGGCCAAACCCAAGTCAGCCAATTGAAACTGAAATCTGCTGCTGCAGATCAGAAAAATAACGACTTGCCTGTCTGGGCAGGTCACCAAGAACTTCACCTGCCCAACCAAGTAAACTAGGTCCCTCGGGCAACCGGGCAGTCCTTATTGTCCTACCCTGAGTTTAGATAAAAGATTAAACCTTATCCAAACGAGAGGTGAATGACAATCCTGCTTAAATCCGAGCAAAAACTGCTTCAGTAAGAATTAACTGGGGAGATGATGGTTCCAGTATGAATCTATATCTATATGTGGCTTAAAGTTGGGAAATTGGGAGAGAATGCAACAAAAAAAGCCCAACCAAGATGGCAGCCACAGGAAACTCTCAATTTGACTTTTAAAGTGTAACAATCGACATGATTTCATCAATTCTTCACTCGAAAATAATGCGCTATGGTAAATAAGTATTTGAATTGCATATTTAGCACTTTAGATTACAAAATCATGTGGTTATTTCCATAATCTAGCCTTCCCGATACCTTTTCTAATGGATTGTTCTACTTTTAGTTCTGGAAGAGATAGGGGACAGCAATCCCAACTAGTGCGCCATCTTGACCAGATGAGATGGCCAAATGAGTTCAGCGTCTGCTTCCAATTTGGCATGTCATCGGTTATGGCCAAGTCTAAGCAATGACTTAAATATTGATATTTGTCGTTACATAGCCTGGCACTCGGCATTATTGGGAGAGGGCAAGGAACAGTGGAATGAGGAAGGTCAATTGTCCGCGATTGAAATGTAACTCTACTTAGTCAACAAATGTAATATATTTATTATCACAATCCTGTATTTGGTGTAGGAGACGTGAACATTCCTACTCTTTTGAGTGTGGCGCATTGTGCAAATGCTAACTTGATACCTCCGACTGGTTCATTTTCTCCTATTATCGCTCACCTATTACTTTGATATATATATATATATATATATAATTGTGGTACCTTTTAAACAAAAATTAAATAAAGGCAATTTTATTCATCGAATAATGCCATTTGTCAGTGGCCGAGCACTGGTCTTGTGACTCTAAATAAGAACAGTGTTACAATAAAGTGGCTTTCACTTTCAGTTACAAATAATGGTAAATTGCGTCCAGTGATAGTTGGATAATAAAGTGTAGACATACCAAGATACCAAAGTAAACCCCAAACTGTGCGTGCGGTGCCTACCTGGAGGTGCCGCCGTGCGTGCTGTGTGAGAAGAAACCCGGGAACCGGTGGGTGCAGCCTACTGACACTTCGCCTTACTTCACCCACTCTGATACCGGTGTTGCAGTTTCCGCGGCACACCAGTTTGCGAGGGACACATCGCTTCTGTGCATGCGTCAAAATCGAACAGCATCGTCACTAACCTTATAAATTTAATATAATGTTTTTGGTAAAGATGTATTCTATATGTGTACCAAACGATTTGTTTCTAGGTGGTGTGGTTTTAGAGATATTTCACTTTTTCTGTATTTTCTGTATGAGGATTGCTCATGACCATTGACAATGCCTTGAGTTTGATGGTATGCACAGTACAAAACATTAGTTTTATTCAAAATTAATAGAAGTGCAGAAGCCTACCCTTATAAATTTATTATAATCTATTCATTGAATATGTTTTCTATATGTGTTCCAAGTGGGTTGCTTCTAGGTGGTGAAATTTGAGAGATATTTGACTTTTTCTGTATGAAGATTTGCTCACGGCCATTGACAATGCAGTTGAATGTATGTGTCCCTCGCAAACTGGTGTCCCGCGGAAACTGCAACACCGGACGCGGTGGCCGAATCAGTAGAGCGCAAGCTTCCCGTGCGGAAGGTCGGGATTTCGAATCCCAGCCGAGTCAAACTAATGACTCATAAAATTGATACTTGTCGCTACCTAGTCTGTGCAAAATAAAAACTGGGAAACCCAACTGAACTGCACCACAAGGGGGCAGGTGATATGTCACGGCCCACCAACTGGACAGCCCAGGGCGGGATAACCGGAAATATAAAAGCCAGATAACATATCCAACAACAATATGAATCAAATCAAATTCAAACAAACATAACTCAACCAGCTATTACGTACAGGCCTATGGACATGTAAATAAAATAGGCTAGTATAGAATTAAGTAGAAAAAAGTGGAAAACTCTTCCCAAGAAAACCCCAAAACACTAACATAGAACCTTAAGAAAACAACTAACATAGTAATAAGAATATAACAAAAATACAATGCCAAGAGGGCCAAAAAAAACTAACATAGGCTACTAAATGTACCAACAGACTATCTATCTGCTACTGAAATGCAGACAATCAAACAACTTATCAGCAGCTACTGTTTGATAAGACAACACCAACACTACAGCTGGCCAGCATTGAAAACAAGCCTGGGTACCCGGGCTTACATGCTATGGACAGTATAAATACAGCCTCAATAAAAACAAATTTTAAAATTTTAAAATTTAAAAAAAAGCCTGGCACTTGGCATTAACAGGATAATGCAACTGTGTGGGATATTTGATCATGGTGCCAGTGCCCAGGTCTCACAGTGAGGCAGCACTGTAAAAGTTCGCATGAGTGCACACTGTCACAAGTAGTTGCCCCTCCTGATATGACCTTAGCTGTTGATAGGACATAAAACAACAAACAACAACCCACTTTGATCAGTTAACTGTTAGTAACCATCACCCCCACTACCCCAATCCTACAACAGTGCTCAATCACGGCAACAACGCAGATCCTCCCGCACGCTGCCAGTGCGCAGGCGCGGACGCTTAAGAGGGAACCCAATTGTCGTCGTCACAATATGTGCATCGGGTGTCCGCCAGGGGCCATATGCATGAAGCAGTGTTAGCGAGCCAAAATGCGTTTAGACGGGATTTCTGGTTTAGCGCGGAAAAGTTGGTATGCATGGAGCAGTGTTAGGCCTAACACCGAGCGTTTAAACTCGGAAATTCTAACCCCGCTGATATCTGGTTTACAGCGGTGTTAGTGCTAGGTTAGTGTCAGGATGGAACCCAAATCTATTCAATGCTATCATATTTAACAGAATTACATACGCAATAAGTGAAATTTTATCAATTTAACCCTAAATTCGAACCTTCCTTAAGGGTACCGCCGCATTGGCGGCGATATTACTAGTTATATTTTCGAATCGACGAACATAAAGTAAACAAATCGCTGCCAGCGCCGCATCGACATCGCTTTCGATACTGGCGGCGGCGGCGGTTTGTTTACTGTACCTTCGTCGATTCGAAAATATAACTAGTAATATCGCCACCAATGCGGCGGTACCCTTAAGGAGGGTTCGAATTTAGGGTTAAATTGATAAAATTTCACTTATTGCGTATGTAATTCTGTTAAATATGATCGCATTCAATAGATTTGGGCCTAATATTTTTAGTCGAATGTAAAGTAAACAAATCGCCGCCGCCGCCTCAGTAACAAGCGCGCTGGTTCCCGGTGGGTAGAGAAGGCAATATATTAGGCCCAAGCAGGTGCTCGCCGGCAACAGGCTCAGAGAAATTTCCATAATGAATAAATTAATTCACATATAGCTAACACTCACCGTTTAGGCGCCCATGCATACGGCTTGACATAGTTCTCGACGCCGCCGATAACCGGTGTTAGCTACCCTGTGTTAGAGCGATAACACCACACGCGCTAACACTGCTCCATGCATATGGCCCCTGGTGGCCACCAAGCACGTGCCTGATTGTTGGCCAGCGGTGTGTGTGTGGGGGGGGGGGGGGGGGAGAGGAGGGGGGCAGTGTCCCAGTTGTAGGTCTTCCGCAAGCACCAGTGTGGTGTCATTCCAACGTATAGTTTATTGTATGTGGGGTGCCTTGCCCCTTGGTATATTGTACCATTGTATAGTATGTTTGAGGGGTTATTTAGTAGTGTTGCCGTTTTAGTTTTACTTGATGTGGTTTTGGGTGTTATTTAATGTTTGTTTTGTAGCCTTCGGGGTTATTTAATGTTTGTTTTGTAGCCTCAGTGGCTGTTTAGTAGTGTTTTTGGTTTAGGTTTAGGGTTATTTATTTTTTGTGTCGTTGTTTTACAGGGTTCCCTATTAATAATGTGGTTTTGGGGGTTATTTAATGTTTGCTTTGTAGTCTTGGGGGTTATTTAATGTTTGTTTTGTAGCCTTACTGGCTGTTTAGTAGTGTTTTTGTTTTAGGTTTAGGGTTATTTATTTTTGTGTGTCGTTGCTTTACAGGTTTCAGTATTGGTAGCGTGGTTTTATGGCTTTAGTGATTATGTAATGTTTATTTTGTAGCTTTACAAGTTACTTAGTGCTGATGTTGTAGCTTTACAGGTTACTTAGTGTTGATGTTGTAGCTTTACAAGTTACTTAGTGCTGATGTTGTAGCTTTACAGGTTACTTAGTGCTGATGTTGTAGCTTTACAGGTTACTTAGTGTTGATGTTGTAGCTTTACAAGTTACTTAGTGCTGATGTTGTAGCTTTACAGGTTACTTAGTGTTGATGTTGTAGCTTTACAAGTTACTTAGTGCTGATATTGTAGCTTTACAGGTTACTTAGTGCTGATGTTGTAGCTTTACCAGTTACTTAGTGCTGATGTTGTAGCTTTACAGGTTACTTAGTGCTGATGTTGTAGCTTTACAGGGTACTTAGTGCTATGTTGTAGCTTTACAGGTTACTTAATGCTGATGTTGTAGCTTTACAGGTTACTTAGTGCTGATGTTGTAGCTTTACAGGTTACTTAGTGTTGATGTTGTAGCTTTACAGGTTACTTAGTGCTATGTTGTAGCTTTACAAGTTACTTAGTGCTGATGTTGTAGCTTTACAGGTTACTTAGGACTGATGTTGTAGCTTTACAGGTTACTTAGTGCTGATTTAGATTTACAGGTTACTTAGTGCTGATGGTGTAGCTTTACAGGTTACTTAGTGCTGATGTTGTAGCTTTACAAATTACTTAGTGCTGATGTTGTAGCTTTACAGGTTACTTAGGACTGATGTTGTAGCTTTACAGGTTACTTAGTGCTGATGTTGTAGCTTTACAGGTTACTTAGTGCTGATGTTGTAGCTTTACAGGTTACTTAGGACTGATGTTGTAGCTTTACAGGTTACTTAGTGCTGATGTTGTAGCTTTACAGGTTACTTAGTGCTGATGTTGTAGCTTTACAGGTTACTTAGTGCTGATGTTGTAGCTTTACAAGTTACTTAGTGCTGATGTTGTAGCTTTACAGGTTACTTAGTGCTGATGTTGTAGCTTTACAGGTTACTTAGTGCTGATGTTGTAGCTTTACAGGTTACTTAGTGCTGATGTTGTAGTCAGGTTACTTAGTGCTGATGTTGTAGCTTTACAGGTTACCTAGGACTGATGTTGTAGCTTTACAGGTTACTTAGTGCTGATGTTGTAGCTTTACAGGTTACTTAGGACTGATGTTGTAGCTTTACAGGTTACTTAGTGCTGATGGTGTAGCTTTACAAGTTACTTAGTCCTGATGTTGTACCTTTACAGGTTACTTAGTGCTGATGTTGTAGCTTTACAGGTTACTTAGTGCTGTTGTTGTAGCTTTACAGGTTACTTAGTGCTGATGGTGTAGCTTTACAAGTTACTTAGTCCTGATGTTGTAGCTTTACAGGTTACTTAGTGCTGATGTTGTAGCTTTACTGGTTATTTAGTGCTGATGTAGCTTTACAGGTTACTTAGTGCTGATGGTGTAGCTTTACAGGTTACTTAGTGCTGATGGTGTAGCTTTACAGGTTACTTAGTGCTGATGTTGTAGCTTTACAGGTTACTTAGTGCTGATGGTGTAGCTTTACAAGTTACTTAGTGCTGATGTTGTAGCTTTACAGGTTACTTAGTGCTGATGTAGCTTTACAGGTTACTTAGTGCTGATGTAGCTTTACAGGTTACTTAGTGCTGATGTTGTAGCTTTACAGGTTACTTAGTGCTGATGTTGTAGCTTTACAGGTTACTTAGTGCTGATGTTGTAGCTTTACAGGTTACTTAGGACTGATGTTGTAGCTTTACAGGTTACTTAGTGCTGATGTAGCTTTACAGGTTACTTAGTGCTGATGTTGTAGCTTTACAGGTTACTTAGTGCTGATGTAGCTTTACAGGTTACTTAGTGCTGATGGTGTAGCTTTACAAGTTACTTAGTGCTGATGTTGTAGCTTTACAGGTTACTTAGTGCTGATGTTCCATCTTCAGGGGTTGTGTAGTGTTGGTGGTGGAGTCGTAACGGTCGTTTTAGTGGTTCCTTTTGGTGTATTGCATGTCCATTCATTTACCAGTTTCATTGCATTTATTGATTAAACAAGGGAAATTTCAATCATGGACAATTGGTCTTCCTTATTCCATTGCTCCTTGCCCTATCCTAGTAATGCAGAGGGCCAGGCTAGCTAGCGACAAATTGTTGTTTTTTAAGTCGCCGGATTCGAAGCCCATGGGTTCGAATCCCATGAAAGTATCTTCCCACGTGGAAAGGGGGCACTCAAGTCATTTGATAAGGCCATCTGGTTGCAATACAGATTTCATTTACTAGTAGGCTGTAAATTGCTTCTTCAATAGCGAAAAGGGCACAGTAATTCTTTTTCACACACATAAGTTAGTTTGTTTTTATTTCATGTCCTGGCAACATCAGGACGGGTACCGACTTGTGACAGTGCACAGTTGTAGCAACTTTATAGTGCTGTCCCACTGGGAGACCAGGCCACCAGCACCATGAGCCAATATCCCACACAGTCACATTATCTTGATACTGTGCTAACCAGTGCTTGTCCTATCCTATTAATGCCGAGTGCCAGGCTAGCTAGCGACAAGTATCCTGGTCGAGTCAAACCAATAACTTTAAATTGATACTTGTTGTTTCCTAGCCTGTCCCTCAACATTAATAGGATAGGACAAGGATTGGTTAGATCAGGGTCAGGGTGATGTGACTGAGTGGGATATCGGGTCATGGAGACGGTTGCCTGATTTCCCAGTCGGGCAGCACTATAAAGTTGCCATGAGTGCACACTGTCATAAGTCATACCCATCCTGATAGGACCTTAAATGTTGCTAGGACATAAAAAAACAACAACTAACACCAACAACCGATTCGGCCACCGTGGCCTTTGTCCTACTATAGTTGCAGTACAGCTATATGAGTATGATGAATCAGGTTCCATTATTTTCTATAATTACCGGTCTGCCACTTTCAATTTAGTTGCCTTCATCAAATGGTGAAGAACAAAAAGGAATACAGAAGTGAACACTAACTGGTTTACGCCTGCGTCAACTTAAGCTTTTGTGCTGTCATTGTCTAAGTACCCTCTACATTCCCATCGGTGTTTTGTGATTGTTATTGTTATCTCATCTGAATGTACTTCATGGGTGTGTTGCGTTGCTAACAAAGTGGATGCGTGGATACAGCGGAACTCCAACCCACATTTTTGCCATTCTGGGGGCCATTAGACTATCTAGAGTCCGATGCAATCCAACTTCGCACCCATACCTGTGTATGTGGCATTTCACCTGTGGAGATCTGTGCAACAGACTACCCTCGTCCTTTTGGTTGGTTGGTTGGTTGTTAGAGTTTTGCGTCCTGGCAACATCTCAGGTCATATAAGAACAGGTACCGACTTGTGACAGGCGGGGGAGGATTAGGGAAGGCGGGTGTGGGGGATTAGG